>CAUZXS010000319.1:298181-338181 GCA_963585895.1 Sepioteuthis lessoniana | reverse complement strand
CATGTAAAGATTCCTACAAAATCCCAATGATTTTTTTGTCTGTATTTTTCGATTTTCAATGCATTTTATTTTGTTAACTGCCGGATGATTGTTGTTTTGTAAAAGCTCCATGAAACCCAGGGGTCACAGACCAAATTCTATGCCATTAAACACATATATATATATATATATATATATATATATACACACACACAAACATATATATAAATATATACACACACACACAAACATATGCGCACATATACACATGCGCACACATACATATATATATATATATATATATATATATATATATTAGGGGCGGAGACGGGACTAGTGCTACTCGTGCCCGGCACAACCAATAACTCGGTCAATGTTATTCAAAATGGATTAAAAATCATCCATTAATTTCAAGCAAACATACTTAGTCTGATCTCAATTAAATTACGTATCTATTCAAGTTTCGATAACTAAGTAGCCAAAAGTTCATAAATATATCTGGGAATAATACAACGATGCTGTTTTGAACGGATGGTCTTTGTCTGGCCACCGTCAGATCCATTGAACATCCCATAAAATCGGCTATAATGTTGAACACGCGTAATCCGTGCCAGGCACTAGACCCTTATAATAACAGTAATGTTAGCGAAATCTCGCTTTTGGCTGTAGCCAATAGAAAAAGCAAGCCGGAATACCGTGCTCAAAAAAATTAGCACAATGTGACTGCTGACAACTGTCTTGGGAAGAGGGAGAGGGACCGAGAGAGAGAGAGAAGGGGGATAGCAGATTATAGCTGCCGCCGACGTTATCATCATCGCTATGGTAAATGTTGGTTAAACGGCGTGTTTTAATTCGTTTTTTCACTAACAGAATGTTGCATATATTACATTCTGTAACTAAAATTTGTTTATTTGAATACATTTTCAACAAATAATCTTTATTTTGAGCGAAATTGAAACTACTAGCTGTGTTTGTGCATATTGTCATCAGTTTCTTTATTCTAATAAACATATTTTTCTCATCATAGTAATGAACATCTTCTCTTTTCTTCTATACTTTTGAAAAGAAAAAAAATTATCTTAACTACTGTATTAACAAGACTACAAATTATATAGTATCTTGATTGTTTACAAAAAAAAAACACCATGCAAGGTACGTTTGTCAATCTGTGCTATACAATGGAGAATCACGCAATAGCAACAGTGATGACTTACTTTGGGTCCACGGACCACAGATTGGGAACTGAAGTTGACAGAGGGTGGGGGTGGGGTCACGAGTAGCAAAAATAGGCTAGAGTCGCCACTTATATATATATATATATATATATATATATATATATATATATATATATAGACATATACACAGAGATTTATACATCATAAAATATATACACCAAATTATTTATATATGTATAGACATATATTCATCCATTCATCTGTTTGTTAACAGAACTATAAACTAAGCAAACAAGTCCATATGATTAAATGCTTAAATTTCCATCAATCATATTTGAGTTATAGAACTCCAGATTATTATACTTTACATAATCCCCAGATTAACGAGTTGATAATCTCAATTTAGAACATTTATGTCAAATATTATAGCAAATCTTGTTTAAATCAGAATAACACCTTTAAAATATTTTCAAAAACTTTCGAAAAAACCCAAAAAATCTTTTGGTTAGTCAAAATAAAGGAGAGACAACTTACCATGTCAGCAACTCGACATAAAGAATCTGACAACTGATCAAAAACTTCCACGATTTTTCTTGTTCGTGTTGAACTAAGAGCTTCTTTAACTAATGACTCCACATCATTTTCAACCTGTTCTCTGAGCAAATAAAAGCCGTTGTAATCTCGCAATTCAGGAATGCAGAACAAACCCTGAGGAAAAAAAAAAAAGAAGTGTAAAGGAAGTATAAATACTTGGATAGTTTTTTATGCTAGAGTGAGTCATAAGTCTCGCAATATTTTGATACATGCTAATTTGCAGTGCATAGATGATACGACTGAAACAGTACCAGTTGTGGTTGGTAGTATTGTGATAGTTGGTGTGCTGACAGGTTGTGCATTGCTTCATTGAAAGTCACAAAAATAAACATGCAACATGGTCTAATTCAGTAACTTATGCTTTACAATTTTAAACTGAGCCATGACACTACAGAAGCAACCAAAAACATTTGCTGGACAAAAGGCAAAGACACAGTTGATCATGGTACAGTAACCAGATGGATGAAGAAATTTTGCTCAGGTTGCAAGAACCTTGACAATCAGGCAAGTTCAGGTAAACCTAAAATTATGGATTGTGAGGTTGCACTCCAAGCCATAGAGGTAAATCCAATGAGTAACACTCTGAAAGTATCAGACAAACTCGACACCTTCACAACCTTCGCGAAAGCATCCTGAGCTGCTGAATTGTGTCTCTCATGTACTTCCAAAATATTGCAAAACTTTTGACTCATCCTAGTATTTATAAAATAGTGAGCTGGTAGACATTTTGTGGATCTTTTCTTGTTTAGGATTAAATATTTAAGTTTTCAAGTTATGGGGGTTTTTATTGCAAAGATAAAAAAAAATGTAAAGTCATAAAAAGCTGCTGTGCAATTCAAACATCAATGAGAACAAGCTAAATTTGGTTTGTTTGGTTTTATGGCATATCAACCTTTATAGGTTATTTAACGCCAAATCCATTTTTATGTAAATAATCTATTCCATTGAAAACAGTTAAGTTTAGCATAAGTACACAGTTTAATTGTCAAAAACATTTCCATTTCAAACTATTCAAGCAGTTATATGTAATAATTCAGTTAAGTGTAAATACAGTTTTAATGCCGAAAAACAGTTCTATTTGAAATAATTCAATTAAGCATAAGCATGCAGTTTAAGTGTAAGTACGGTTTAATTGTCAAAAGCGTTTCTATTTCAAGCTATTCAGTTTACTCAATTCATTTTAGCATAAGTATGCTGTTAGTTCTATTTAACCCATAGATAGGGCCCTATCAGGTGCTACCACTCCGGGCCAGAGTGGACCTGGGAACGATGGCAATGAAGGGGTACTCCACGTTCCCCAAAGCTCCAGTACTGCTGGAACATCACCATCAGATTGTTTAGTGTCATATCCAGGACACTCGTTAGGGGGGGTTTCCTACCCCTCTGCAGAGGTGCAGTCAGTGTATTCTACAGCCCCAGCTGACTGGGCAACAAGCTGAATTTCATCAAATCATTTTTATGACTTGAGATGAACCAATAAAAAATTAGGTTAAATTTAATCAATTTTAATCGTTTGATGAATAACAGGAGATAAAAGTACCAACTCATAAAAACAGATTGATTGATTTTAACAGCATGTCAACCTGTCGAGGGTTATTTAATGTCTACAGGTTAGGGAATCACATTCATTGTATGTTTATATTTACATTTTTGTGGAGTTGTTTCTTAGGAGTTTTTTGCACAGTTATATATCAAGTATTCCTATTCAACACAAATAATTTACTTACAGTTGTATGTTTTAAAGAAACTTGAACAAGTCCTGGAGGCAACACCCCACAAAGCACCAACTATACGGCCACTTACTTCCCATCATAAAAACTATCCAAGTTAGACAAACCAGACATCTAGGACACTGCTGGAGAAGCAGGGACGAGCTCATAAGTGATGTACTCCTATGGACCCCCACATATGACCGAGCAAAAGCAGGACGCCCAGCTCGAACATACATACAGCAGCTCTGTGAGGATACGAGATGTGACCCTGAAGACCTGCCAGAGGCGATGAACAATAGGCAGAAGTGGAGAGAGAGAGGGTCAGGGATATCCATGCTAGTGGCACGACATGATGATGACTTCTATATAATAATAATGATAATGGTTGCTGATTGATTTTAATGGCATGTCAACCCATCTACATCTATTTTATGCCAAGGGGTTAGGGAATTGTATTCACTGTACATTTATATTCAAACAGTTTGGTGCAGGAGAAAAACTTTAAAATGTCTTAAAGTAGCAGATTCATTTTGAAAAAGGTATTTTTTTTCCTTATGTCTTAGAGAAATGATCGTAAGAGAAGCCAAGGATAAAAAATGAAAAAGTCAACTGTTACGTGGTGGGGGTGGAGAAAACGTAAACAAATCCTCAACCCAATGAACAGACTATAGTTTTAGTACAGGTTAAGTGTCTTAGCAAGCCATGCCGTGCAGAACTGACCATAGATAACACGGGTCTAAATGAGAAATTGTATTTATGCATTTTAAGTAGACCATATAACCATGGTGTCTTGGATCTGACAGGATCGACTTTTTCATAAACACCCTTGGGTATTAAATCTTCTTTATAAAAATTAAGTAGTTTATGCTGAATGTGTTGTTTTTGCAAGGCAGTTTTATCAAAATGATCGACATTTCTTAAGGTGATGAATTAAGTAATATCATTGAAGATGTTGCTAAATTAATTCAAAACTCTACCACAACCCCTTACAATTCTTTCCTCTGCTTGTTTAACATCTCAAGCTTAGACACTGCTAAACAAGATTATTGCTATCTATGCTAACACACTGTATTTTAGCCATCTTCATCCCACCACACACCATCCTGAACAAGTATTTCTTAAAACTTATGTATATTGCAACCAAATCCATCAAATTTAGCTTTAATAACAGCACATACCAACAGATTAACAAAATCTCAATGAGTAATCCACTTGGTGCTGCTATAGCTAATATTTTCATCAAAATATTTGCCACATTTTCATCTAGATCTGAACGTAGATGATTTTTCCATCAACTTGACCAATTACATCCCACCTTAAAATTCACTCGGGAATTTTAAACTAACAATTCCCTTCCATTTCTAAATATTTTGGTCAATGATTTTTATTCATGTTTTCTAACCTCATTATAAAGAAAACCTACTTTTACAGGCTTGTACACACGAGGATTCCTTTTATTCCAAAATGAAAAAAAAAAAAATCAACCTTATTAATATTTTAGTCCACCATGCCCTTATGAACTGCTTGAAAACTAACTTTACATCCGAACTTGATTTTATTAAAACCGTTCTCTTGAATAATGGTTATTCTGAAGACAGTTTCAATTACTATCCAAAATAAATGTAACCAATTTGCCAAGAATATACAGTTCGGCCCAAAGAAATGTCCAGAATGTTTGAGACTAACTTAGCTTGGCAATAACTCTACAGGTCTGATAAAGCAAATTAAAAGATTTGTCAGCTGTTGCTGTTTCTTTGCTGTCACAATTTGAGAGTTGTTCTAAAATCCAATGGGGTTTTACCCACCTAATCTCTAAAACAATATACCCTTTTATCATAAAAGCTTTCTAATTTGCCAATGCAAATCTGCTTCTTGTAATATTAGACGTACCACAGAGATTTGAAAATAGAATTAAACAACACATGCCATCTACCATTCGATCACATAACTAAAAATTACTTGCCAGCTCGAACAATCAAAACTATGATTCTGCCATAACCCAACACCTATTGGCTAACCTGAACTGTGCTAAAACTTATAAAATCAGTATGTTTTCTATCCTTGATTGTCTAAGCACTAGTTTTAACACCCAAACCCTATTTGTTTTTGTTTTTTGTGGAAACAAATCTGACATGTACTGTACTGAGACATTATTATTTTTATTCACTCAATTGGATTTACCTTCTTGTGACTGGCTCTTGCCAGGAAAATTTATTTTTCATTGCAAGACTTTGTTTTAATGCCAAGACCCTACTGGACAAGAATGTCTGTTTTATGTTGTGGAGTAAAAACAAAAACAACAATACCAGCATTAAGGTAAGATTTTTAAATCATTTTCCCTCCTTATAGCCCCCAGAGTAGCAGCTTGTCCATAAAGGCGCTTTTTGTGACCCATGAGAAAGGGTCAATTCAAAAACAAAAACAAAAAAATGATAATAACCAAACGAATTAAACAAAAGAGCATACACCCAGACAGTAATAAAAATGGGGGATCTTCTAATGTTTGGAACACATCCTCAAAAGTAGTGGTCAAGCGGTTAGAGTGTTCGCCAATGGCCCGGGAGACCTGGGTTCAGTCCCAGGTCGAGTCATACCAAAGACTCAAAAAATGGTACTTGATGCCTCCTTGCTTAACACTCAGCATTATAAGGTACGCATCAAGGGTAAAGTAGAGCAATCCAGGGAAGGAGTAGCGCCCTCCCCTACACCTTGGTGTAGTAGCTATCGAAAAGGGAGCCTTCGGGTTACCCTCGACTATGGTCGCCAACTTTACTTTTTACTAAGCTTTTTGCTTAGATGTAGCGCAAGGCCGCATGAATTGGGCACCTAATGAGAATCGAACTCACTCGTGTAGGTTTGCTAGTCTACCTTGCTAACCATTACACCACCAGAGTAGTGGTCAATAGTGACAAGTTGTTTCAGCAAGCAAGAGCCATATCCCACGAGGGAGAAAGGTCTTTGGTTCAATTTGGAGTAGCTCAGACAAGACCAACAGAAAAAAGTGTTGGTCTTTGTGGTTGATAAAAGAACAAAAAGGGTTGTCAAAACCACAAAAGACTTGGTCACTAAATGATTGGCCAGTCTGGGAGAAAAAGTGTTGGCCTTAATAGCTAGTACCACTTCTGTTGTAGAAAGAAATCATCCTCTCTTCCCTTTGAGACTTCTCATTTACTAACAAAGGTGTTGGACACCACCAAGAAGTCAAAGGGAGAGTGATTGACATTAGGAAAAGGTGGAAGGAGGACCAACTTGCAGAACCTCAATTACAAAAAGTTTCTCAGACAGACACTATCAGTTTAGAGCCCCACCACAAAAACAACAATAAAAAGCAAATGCATTAGTCAGGGGAGAGAAAAATTAGAGAAACTCTGGACTTCAAGAAGCAACTGGACAAGGCAAAATCATTGGCCCCTTCTTTAGAGTCTTCTGGTTCCACTGTCTTCAATCAGGCCACTCCTGGTACCACCAAGCCAAAGTATGTCTTCCTCAAAATTGACAATTTTAAAAGTCCCAAAAGAACTCATCCTTCACCATTGCCATCACCAGCAGTATCAATGGCAACAGCAGCTGATCCTTCAGTAACAATAACCACAGCAGTAGCAGCAGCACCACCACCAAGAACAACAACTATAGTAGCAGTAGCACACTATCATCACTAGCTAAAACATCCTCATCATCAATAGCAACAACAATTCCAAAGAAATGGCAGCAGAGCTTTGCTGTTGTTAGCTTAGAAGATGAGCTATGAAAATAAAAAAAAAGACTTGCTAAGATATAAAAGTGGGGAAGACATACATAGGGTGGACATGGAGATCCTAAGCTCTAGCAAGTCAGAGACTTAAGGGTTCTACACATCTTTAAAGAAGTAGATGGAAAAGAATTAGAGGACCCAATAAACTTCCTAGGAGCATTGGTGTTGACAGTAATAAGAATAGGCTGAGGGTCTAAGGGAATCATGAGCATGATAGGAGAAACCATCCAGGCCCTCAGCCTTCTTTCACTTCTCATAACTGAGGGAGCTGTCTCCATTTATTTGCACCCTTCTCTCTAAAAAGCTCTAAAGCTAACTTTTCAGTGGAAATTGGGGGTCTCACTCATAACAGCATCATTAACAACGAGATGGACTTTGGACCCCTGAACCAGACTGTCAGTGTCCTAACTTTTGCCATTTTCAGTCCAAGTACCCAATTCCTGTAATCATGATGATGGATTTAAGGTTAGTAAGTTTGAATGTCCGCAGAATGAGGTTTGACTTGAAGAGGAGTCAACTTCTTTCTCACCTCCAGCTCCATAGGGTGAATATTTATTGTTTACAGGAGACGCACTTTGATTCCAACTTCTGTGAGGGTATACTGTCAAAGGTATACCAGCCTTTTTCAGCCTACTTTGATGGTTGTGCGAGAGAGGTCTCCAAACCAATAGGTAGAAACCTTAATGCAATGGGATCTCTTGATTTTTAGATCCAATGGGCAGACTTTGCATGCTGGACATTACCATAAAAGACATTTCGTTTGGGGTTTATGGGCCCAATGCCACCAGTGAGCTTCCTGACACACATTGAACCCTTTGTGATACTGAGTCAGGTAGTTTTAGCAGGAAATTGGAATGCTACCCCTGATCCTAACATAGACAAGGGGTGAGCTAGCTGAGTTACTAACAAACTGGATACAAAATATTTCCAAGAGTTTGTCACAAGATTTGAGCTTACTGACAAATTCAGAGAAAAGCATCCAACAAAGGTAGAATGAACTCGGATTGATAGGGGCTTCTTAGGTCAGCTTTCTAGCTACCTTGACTGAGTGTCCAAGTTTTGGGTCATTTAAAAGTTATGACCACAAACTTATCTGTGTGTCAGTTAAGTTAGATAAGGCTCAGGTTAAGATGTCTGGTTACTGAAAATTCAATGCTCATAGAATGTAAAAGAATTTTTAGGACCAGCTCGTACTAATGCTAAAGTGGGAATTGACAGGTGCCATAGTTTCAAATAGTTGGTGACCCAAGTTTAAGAATAGAATTAGATCCTTTGCTTCTGACTATAGTAGAAGACTCAAGCTAGAAAGACGAGTGGTGCAAAGAGTGTTATGATAGATTGGGCATTAAAGGCAGGAGATAGCATAGAAACTAACATAGTTAAAGTGAAACTGGCCTTTTCACATAACAAAAGATACCAGGCTCTAGTAGTTAGGGTTAAGTTAAAAAGAATGTCTTGCAAGACGACAAACAAGACTCATAAGTCACAAGCCAAGGAACTTAGACATTTTTCACAGCAACATATCACCAGAGTGACAATACCAGACAGACACTATCAGACAATAAATGAAGCCATTTGCAAGGAATTGCTATCGCACGTTTGTTCTCTTGCTTGTCTATAAAAACTGGATGAAGCAGGGGTTGATCCCCAAAGCTTCACTAGGAGTATAGTAAAGTTTCTACCCAAGAAAAAATATGGTAGGGATGGGATTAGTAATTTTTGTTCTTTAACAATACTTAAATAGGGACTGAGATTTTGGCAGACCACTTACAAACTGCTCAGTCTAGTCAAATTGGTCCTGAACAGTATTGGACTATCCAGGACAGTCTTCATTTGGGTCACATGATCATAGAAAAAGTCAACAGTAATGCTGTGCTGATCAATTTGGATCAATCCAAGGTCTTTGATAGGGTTGCTTTGTTTGTGTCTGAATTCAGGCTAAAATTTCACAGCTGGGTTTGCCTTCTCTATGCATTTTCTATATATAATAATTATTTGAAAGCACTAGTTTCCAGCTAGCTATATTTGAAGCATTTTATATAACATTTCTCGAACACCATCTCTGCAAAAAGAAGGAATTTAGATAGAGCCTCCAACTAAGTACTGGTTCCTGCTCGCCTCCATCTTAACCAGGGTAATTTATACAGGTTATTTTCTCCCCCCCCCCATAGGATTTTCTTTCTCTCCTCACCCTCTCATTTAATAATTGAATTTCTGCATTCTTTATCATTGGTTTCTCTTATGGTCATTTCTCTGACGAAAAGTAAGCAAAAAAAAGAAAAAAAAAATTTTTCAGAATGAATCTGCATTTACGCTTTTCAGTAGTTTTTAAGAGTCTTTTTTACACAGAGTTATTTGATAGCAAGTATTCTTATCTAATACAAATGATTATATGTTTTCAAGTAGATATTTTAATTTAATAATAATCATCTGTTTACACACTCTTATATGGTTTCAAGTAACTATTCTTAATACAAATAATATGCAGTTATATAGTTTTAGTTATTAATAATAATCCTTAATAAACAGTTATATGGTTTCAAGTAACAGTTCTTAATACAAATAATTTCCAGTTATATGGCGTAAAGTATTCCTATAAAATAAACAGATTTATTTAATCCATTGATATTTGGTCGGTGTTTAATGTCAGATCTTTTTTTTTTTCAGAATGAATCCACAACTATATAACATTTACACTTTTCAGTAGTTTTTAAGAGTCTTTTTTACACAGAGTTATTCGATAGCAAGTATTCCTATCTAATACAAATGATCATATGTTTTCAAGTAGATATTTTAATTAAATAATAATCATCTGTTTGCACACACTTTTATGGTTTAAAGTAACTATTCTTAATACAAATGAAGCAGTTAAACCTTTAAGTGAAGACATTGCTATTTTTCTTATGTTTGGGTCAAGATGGTGAAGAAAGTACCCTATACTAGCCCAAGTGCTTTCGACCATTTCACTGGTCATTTTCAGGAGTTATGTTAGATTGTTGCTGAGTCTTTTTTTATTTATTTTGGAGTGTTTTTTTGGGGGGAGGGGCTTATACAGGGGGTTGGCTTATTCTGTAAGGGTAGGTAGTTAGTTGTTTAATACGTTAATACCTGTGTTGAATGTTATTTTATTTATAGTAGTAATTTACTAGGCTTTTTGCTTAGATGTGGCACCCTATTTCATTTTTAATAGGTTTTTTATTCTTTATTGTTATTGCTTTGAGGATTTGTAAATGGTTTTTATTGTTATTGTTATATATGATTTTTGTATTGTTAATTAGAATCTTTCTTATATCTGGGGATTTGAGTTTATCAGTGTCTTTGTTATGCTTTGTCATTAGAACTGTTTTATGGCACTTCTCATTGGCCTAATGGGTAGAGTGTTCGCCAATGGTCTGGGAGACCTGGGTTCAATCCCAGGTTGTGTCATACCAAAGACTTTAAAAATGGTACTTGATACCTCCTTGCTTAACACTCAGCAATATAAAGTACATATCAAGGATAAAGTGGAGCAATCCTCTCCTACATCTCAGTGTAGTAGCTTTGAAAAGAGAGCCTTCTGGTTGCCCTTGACTATGCTCACCGACTTTACTTACTTATGTCTGAAAGGTGGTATGTAAGACAACAAGAGAGTGTGTTTGTTGTATGACCACTGTAGGTATTAGGTGTTATATTATTTTTCAAGAGTAACTCTCAAAATGAACATGTAAATTTATACATAAATATATATATATATATATATATATATATATATATATATATATATATATATATATATGATTTGTAAGCAAGTACTTTGTCAGTAAATATGAGAGTCGTTCAAAAAGTTCTTAGCCTCACCCAGAAAGAAGAACTTGGCAGAAAACTTTTCTGGCAAAAACACACAAACACTTTTTGGAAAATTAAAACAATCTGAATTAGTTTTTCTAGTTTTTCTTTTTTTTTTTTAAATGGTAGTGTGTTGTCACAACAAAAATGTTCAGCTATGTTCTTTCTAGGTGAAGCTTAGAACTTTTTGAACAACCCAAGTAGCTTTGATTTTAAACAAATTGCTAGAGTGCGAGACAAAGGTTAATAGACTCAACAGATGGACCCTAACAAGTACTACCACTCCAGGTCAGAGTGGACATGGGAGTAATGGCAATGAAGGGGTAATCCACACTCCCCAGATCTCCAGAATTGGAGCCTCACCATACAGTTTAGTGTCACACCTAGGATACTTCTTTTGGTAGTGGGGAGGCATTATCCTTCTGTAGGAAATATAGTCAGTGTATTCTAAGACCCCCATCCCATCCCAATAGGGCATCATAAGAGCAGAGGGATTCTAATAATCCGATACCGAATCTATATCAACAATTGAAAAGAGTTTGTCATCAAAAGATGATCAAATGCTCTGGTGCCGACCTACCAAATGAAATACACATATTTATTACCTCTAGAGAAAGGTTTTAAAGTAAAAAAAGAAAAAAAAATTTCTTCTTTATATGGAGAAAATGGTTAATAAACAATAGCCAAGAAGGAGACCAAGATCTAATTGAATAAAATCTCATTTTCCAAACTTCTGGAAAAAGAACATTAAATTCTCTATCTTACTAAAATCATCATTTTCATTTTAGTAAATATTATCAATTCTAATCCTTTGTGTGTAATATGCATATATGTATATATATGTGTGTTTGTGCGTGTATATATATATATATATGATATAGAGAAAAACATAACAGGCATATATATATATATATATATAATAAAGATAAAAATGTAAAATAATTAGGATGATAATTATATTGATTATTTTATTTGGTAATTAATTATATTAATTATTTTATTATTTAATTTGGTGAGGTTGTGGACTGGTTTAAGATCTTTCAGAGTAAGTGTATTTATCATTGAAGTCAGTGCATTAACATTGGTACACTCTGAAGGATGCAACAATCATCCCTAAGGTTTTGGAACAGGAAACGAAAACTAAACCAAGTTGAAGTCATGTCGCGCGATAAGTTTGATTGAAATTAAATAAAACTAATGATGCAATAATTTAGTGAGATGTTGTCTTACCGAGGACTTTGGCTGATGAAATACTTAAATTTTGGAATATATAAAAAATAGAAGACTTTGAACAGAAGGGAGTTGAGTTGAGCTTGGAAGTCAGTTTGAGTTTGACCATTCACCCTTAGATGTCTTCCTCTCCCTCGTGTTGTGTTAACAGCTAAGTAAAATGTAGTTCAGAATAAAGACTTTTCCTATTCTGAGTCAACCGAGTCACCTCTCGTTTTTGAAGACGAACGTGGCATTACAATATTCACGCTGGCCAACACATGGATATGTACACATAAAATAAGCAATAAGATTGCATCAAAAATAAACTCACATTATGATAAAAAAAAAAATGCTCCCGTGAATATTTCAGTCATCTTGTCACAAATATGGTGAGGCATATGGCCTGAAAAAAGTTAATTATATAGCTCTACACACCCGAAACTTTTGGGTTAAAAGATCTAGAAAAATAGTGTATCTGTCTAGACTACATGCTTAGAACATCTATTGATAAAATGAAAGAAGCAGACGGTACCCCGCAAAAACAATTACCGATGCTGACTACACCAATGACAGTGCTTCTGGCAAATGCACCCACCCAAGCTGAAACCCTGCTACATAGTCTGGAACGAGTAGCTGCAGGCATAGGCCTCCATATCAATGCACACAAGACAGAATATATGTGCTTTGTCACGTGGTCTCCCACTGAGACGATAGAAATAAGATGACTACTATCCTCGTGTTTGAATTAACAGTAGCAAGCCGTCAAAGAATGACCGTTAAGAAAGAATGTAGGTCACAGAGGGGAGACCCACAGATGTTTATACTTGGTGACCTCACTCGGGTCGCCTGACAAGGGAAGGAAGAAGGTAGAAGCCAAACGATTGGCTGGGACCCTAAAACGGAAGTGGGGACTCCTTCCCGTCAGCGGAAATAGAAAATAAGAAAGTTAGTTGTTGGACAGGGTTCGTGGCAGACGGAACCAAAGCCAGTACTCCGGGTAGAAGAAGACAAAAAAATATCTCGAACACGAAGGAGCCAAGTTCTTCAAGCCAGTATTAAAAATAGCATAAAGTCTATTAGCCTGTAAAAGAGGAAATATTCTCCACAGGATCTCCATCAAAGAAAAAAGATAAGTAAACTTTGAGACCATTTCTCCTTATACCCAATTTTATATACCCTCTCTCTCTCTCAATTTGAAGAAAAACGAAAGACAAGAAGAAAGACATTTATGTTCATGGACTGTTCATTTATTATATATTTGACACGTTGAAGGTGTATATCTATGTGTAGTAAAAGATTGATATATTTTAATGTTCCCACGTGCCTGAAGTTGTTATTTGCAGTGTCTTCTACGAGTTTGTTATGTCATATTTCTTTTCCAGCTTCTATTCGCCTTATGATATGCTCGCTTAAAAGAGACCTATTAATTCCTTTAAAATATCACACGGGAAACCGGAATTGCCGATTACTTTAATTAATATTATTACGTCTAAACCTAGAGGTCCATATCTTCCTTTGTTCTAGGGGAGGAAGACTAGCGACCTGGTGGGTGTGTGTATAGTGCGAAATTTGGAACCCCTTGCCAGCGGCGGTCAGTCTGGACATAAATTAATCCCCCACATAATATGCCGATTCTTATATGCCCGAGGAAAAAAAACTCTGAAGGAGGACTTATTCTACAAGGGATCAAGTGCCAACCTGCCCCGTCTTCAGACGTGCGAAAATAAAACCCCGTTTTGGGATAAAAGTAAATTCTTCGAGTCACAGCTTTAATCAAACCGGTGACATTTCCACACTAAACGGTAGCTCTCTGAAACTAGTAGACAAGTTCACCTACCTAAGAAGCAGTGTCTCATCAACCAAGACAGACATTAACAGGCGACTAGCAAAAGCATGATAGGCTATCGGTCATATGGAAGTCAGACCTGACCGATAAAATAAAACGCAGTTTCTTCCATGCAGCGGTCATGTCGATACTACTATATGGATGCACTACATGGACGTTAACTAAACATTTGGAGAAAAATCTAGACGGTAACTACACAAGAATGCTGTGGGCAATATTGAACAAGTCCTGGAGGCAGCACCCAACAAAGCAGCAACTGTAAGGCCACCTACCACCCATCAGAAAAACTATCAAAATTAGATGAACCAGACATGTGAGACACTGCTGGAGAATTAGGGACGAGCTCATAAGTGATATTCTCCTGTGGACCCCTTCACATGGACAAGCAAAGGCAGGACAACCAGCTCAAACCTACATACAACAGGTATGTGCCGATACAGGATGTAGCCCAGAAGACCTGCCGGAAGCAATGAACAATAGGGAGGGGTGGCGAAAGAGGGTCAGAGACATCCATGCTGCTGATGATGATACATAAATAATTATGTTAATTAGGCTGTTGGCAGTTCTCAAACCAGAAAATGGTTATGTGACATTATTGCTAAGTTAGAATTAACAATCCAGACAAAAACAAATAAAAACAATTGAAAGTTTTTCACAGAAAAATCATAACAATAATATAAAAATATAATTGGTAAATTTATTTTCTATAATGTGGATTTATAATTATAATTTCTAATTGTACTGTAAATTTTTAATTGACAACAAAGATTAAAAAACAAATATTGTTAAGAAAAACAGAATCGAGTAAAGAATGACTTCTAATTTTTAACCAAAAAAAAAAGCAAAAAAAAAAAAAGCCCTTTTTATCATATCTTGCTTGTAATGAATAACCCCTAATTTTTGGCTATGCTTGCTTACAAAAATATTTCTTTATCATCCAATGACATAAAGGGAAAACATTCAAACACTTATTTATACTTTCAAAATTACTATAATACAATCAAAATTAATGCAATACTGAACATAGTGTAGTCTTGACCTTGATGTAGCTTATCATGTTTACTTGGATATTCCAAACTACTGATACATAATAGCATTGATAATATAATAATTACTTGCTTAAGTATGATCGCAAGGAATTATTTACTTTTTTTTTTTTTTTAATAAACAAAATCACATGACATCATCTTTGTTTAGATATAGGCTATGTGGAAACACTTTGAAGTTAATACTGCAAGGTTAGGCTTAAATAGTAGATAAGCTTCAAAAGTTCAAAAACATCTCATGTAATGAATGATCCTTTGTTTTTGAGGTGAGAAATTGGCCTTAAAAAGTCATTCATTACACTGTACTGCAAATAAAAGAAATTCATGACAGTTTTCTGTTCGTCTCGTTTTATCTTCAACCCAAATCTTGATCTCTTACTTCAAATAGATGGGTACTTCAGCTAGTACTATTACATAGTAAATATCAACTAAATATATCAAATTTGGAAAGGTATCTTATATTCTCACCTAATAGCGTATATAATTAGCCTTTCACAATAATGATAATAAAAAAAATATCAACTTACAGTGGTTTCATTTTTTAAATTGAATTTTAGCTTCTGTCTTGGTTTTGTGTTGAACGCAGCAGTCAATGATGACTGCTGTGTTGTATGGACACTGTTGTGTGGTATTAAACGAAATGACTGCCGTAAAAAGCAATTAGCCAAAAGATCCTGCTTCTGATTCCTGAGGATGTTTGTCCCAAACAAAAATATCCAGTGTTTCAAATTCATATTGGTTAATAAATTAGAGAAATCTTGACAAATGTTTTAACTAAGACAGTTTCAGCATTATATTGGCATATACACTAGGTCCCAGGTTTTAAATACAATCACCTGAAAAAAATGAAATAAAAAAATCATATAGAATTTTCTTTTTTTTTTTTTTTTTTTTTTTTTTAAGTATCAACACCTGAAAGAAAAACATTAAATAGATTAACAGAAAAAAAAAAAGTATCTGTCCTGTTTCTTTAATAATATGTCATTAATTTTCTTGAAATAGTTTTATAAATATATAACTTAAAAACAATATAAAAAAAATTTTTTTTATGTTTAGCAAAAATGTTGACTATTAGAGAACGTAAAATTTTTATTTTTATATACAGATCTTTACTTGAAAGAAAATACTATCTATGATTAGACAATAGATAGATAAGGTAACCAAAAAGAAGAATTTAAATGTAAAAGAAAGTCAATGTTATAACATTTTAGTTCTAAAGAATCATCATCAGGAGTAGAAAAAGATGATATCAAATGACATTAAATCACTGATGGATGTTTAATAAAATGCAAAACAAGGAGGAAATATTATATATACAGGGAGAGAAAGAGAGAAATTGATACCATCTGTTTTGGATATTATAATGGTAAATTAAAGGATTGAAGTTTAGCAATTTGTTGTATCATTTTTTTTTAATTTACTGGGGTTGACAGGGCTTAATGAATAGAGTGTTGGCCAATGGTCCGGGAAAAAAGGGTTCAATCCCAAGTCGAGTCATACCAAAGACTCAAAAAATGGTACTTGATGCTACCTTGCTTAACACTCAGTATTATAAGGTAAGGATCAAGGGTAAAGTGGAGCAATCCAGAGAATGGAGTAGCGCCCTCCCCTACACCTCGGTGTAGTAGCTATTGAAATGGGAGCCTTCAGGTCACCCTCGACTAAGGTCGCCAATTTTACTTTTATAGTAGTGCTGCTGCTGCAATTATACCCTAATTTTGCACATTTACGAAATGAAATGAAAATACAGGAAACAATTCAAAAATGAAATTAAAATAAATTTTTAAAGAATAAGAAATTTCTTTAAAAAGGTCCATCTTAAAGGGCAACGGCCATATTGATTTTTTAAGAGACCAGACAATCCCTTCATCCCTCAACCGGGCAGTGGTAATTTTTTTTTTTTACGTTTAAATGATAAATTAATATGGCCGCCTTCTAAAATTGGACCTTACTTATTTTATGTGTAAAAGTTAATAAATAAAAACAAAACAATGACTGAGATTACTTTTCATCTGGATTATGAAGATAAGTATTACATTTCTATACAATTTTCTTTAACAATACTGCATTTACAAGGTATGCTATTCTAAATAAGTACCCAGTTTTTCTTTTTGATTTTTTAAAAAACCTTTTCAATAAAGTTTGACATACCGGATTTTTATATAAGCCTCTGTGTTAAGTTCTATTAAAAGGGTTAACAGAAAAAAGAAACTATTTTCTGTGAAGTTTATAAGGTTAAAAAGTGGGGGTATTGACTTTCAAATTATTTTCTTATATTTTTTCATTTTGGAAAACTAAGAAAAGTTACATGAGAAAACAAAACAAGTAAAACATTTTAACTGAATATAAATGTATTATATAAATACAGAGAGGTCATAAAGTTTTTTTTTTTTCTGGGCTTTTTTCTTTCTTCTTCTTTCGACCTTCCTATCTCATGTAATCTTCGAACTTTTGTTCTTCACGATTCAATGGAAATAAAAGAATAACATAAGAAAATGTTACTGATTTTTATGTCTTTTTATTTCATTCAAAATAGTGGGAAGTTCGATTTCATTTAATTTCGACATATTTTCTCCTTCCAAATGAATAAATAAATCAAATATCCTTCGCAAAGTTACAAAAACGTGTCGACTGGTTTAAAAAAAAGGAAAAAAACAGCTAACACAAACAAAAAAATTCAAGGCTATGTTGTTGGAAGTTAATTCTACATATTACTGTCTCATTCGTGATCGTTACAAATATATTAACTTTTGACAATACTATTACATATTTTCCACTGGTATATTACGCCTTGAATTATTTTAAAATAATTTTTTTAAAAAGATGATTAACTGCCACGAATTCAGGATCATTAGAATATAAAATAATGGGAAAACAATATAAACGTGAGTACCACATGACTTTTATAAACCATAAAACAAGGCTTTACGTACAAGTCTTCTTTTTTTTTACCAGGATTAACATTATCAACGACTCTCAAAACAAAAAGGTTATCTAAATAGAAGGTAACGATTTTATACAGTGAAACAATCAAATTCAAGATACTATGAGTATTTTTTCCATTATTGTTTTAAACCAAAAACTTTCCAAGAAAAATGTTTACTAAAAAAAAAAAAACACAGCAAAAAGACAGTAACTACGAATTTAAATCACAGTAAAAAAAATTTTTTATAATTCTATACTTACTTGTTGAAGGGATTTCAACACAGTCTGTGCATTTTAATAAGTTTCGTGGATTGCGACGAAGTCTTTCCCACGATGATGAATGTTTGGAAGGAATCGCCATTATTAACACTAAACTTGGACTATGATAGGTCAACTCTCTGCACTCGGAACAAAAGAAAAAATATTTTTCAATAATTAATATTCTGAGCCCAGAGCAAAATTTATAATTTAAAACTCTTGGGTTTTAAACTATACCGGATTTTCATCGAAAGTTTACAATAAATGTTCGTTTGTTTCAAGGCCACTAGTCAAAAGGAACACAAACTACAGGGAACTTTTTGAAGTAAAGCCGGTGTATCAGGAAAAAGTTTCCTACCTAAAAAAAAACGTACAATCAACAGTTTTACTGCTTATGTTTCTTAATCGTTTAAAGTTAACTCTTATTCTGTAATTATTTTTATTCCCTTATTTTTTGTGATTTATAAAGTTTTTATAGGATATGAAGAGTATTATAAAACGAAATCACTTTTAGAAATAAAAGTTATTAAAATTTAAACAAATGACTAACTTTTTTACATTTTTTTAGTATTGAAGCTTAAGAATATAGTAGTATGATTTCACCTTTATTCATAGAGAGTGTCGTATTAGCTTAAGATCCCTTTTTAGGAGTAGAACAAGTCCTTAAATTGTCATCGATCCAGAGATTTCCTATTTCGCCCTTTTCCTCCTAGATCTCAACGAGGCAACGCGTAGATTCCACCTTCTCCGAGTTAACTTTAGAATACAGACCAAAACGTTTTCACACTTTTCTACGATGAATAAAACTTGTTGACACAAGCAATTCGTCTTCAGAGTCTTTATTGTGGGGAAGTGTTTAACTAAACGCCATAAAGACAATGCCGACATTTCAAGGAAACGATGATTATCTCGCTGGACAAAATTTAGTCGCTTGCCTGCTTCACCAAGTGAGAGAAGAAATGGAATAAATTAAGAGGAAAATAGAAAAGGAAGTTATACAAATAAGTTGAATTTACTGCAACAATTACAAAATAGAAATTTATCATCCAAGAGTAAATGGATAAATGTTTAAATCGATAAGAAAAGTATTTTGCAAACATGTGTGAGTAAGAATGTCCTTGCAGAAGAAAAAGTCTTTGTAGAAAGAAAATGTTCTATGCGACCATGCGGTGTGTTTTATTAATAATGATAAGGGAGTTACTTACTTGGAGAGGATATTGCTTTTTTTCATTGTAGCTTGTCCATGAATAAATATGTCTCTGCTGGTGTTCTTGTGTGTGTGGCAGTGAACAATAGTTGACATTGGTGGATTTTTAAGGAAAATAGCAATAAAAAAAATCCCACAATATATGGGTAAACCACCAAATTTTCAGTATATTGTGAAAATATTTGGGAGGTGGGGCCTTTAGTGGGTAATTTCAAACAGTATGTTCCACAGTTTTCTAGTTTGGATTCTAATTCAAAAAGATAATACCAACAACAAAGTTTTAGAAAACAAATTTTATATAATTGTAGGAAAGAAAAGAAGGGATAGAAATGATAAAGAGTTGCAAATTTGTTGTAATTTGTGGGATTTATTGGTCTAATGAATAGAGTGTTCACCATTGGTCCGGGAGACGGGTGTTCACTCCCTGGTCGAGTCATACCAAAGACTCAAAAAATGGTACTTGATACCTCCTTGCTTAACACTCAGCATTATAAGATATGTATTAAGGGTAAAGTGGAGCAATCCAAGGAAAGGAGTAGCGCTCTCCCCTACACCTTGGTGTAGTAGCTACTGAAAAAGGAGCCATTGGGTCCCCCTCAACTACAGTCACCAACATTACTTTTTATATCTGAGAGAGAGTTTCCGTAGTCTTTGTGGTTTTGTTGAGTTTTTGGTTGATTTTTCAGTTTTCGTTAAATTTTTGTCAACTTTTCAGTTAAGTTGACTTGTAATTAAATTCTTGGATTTTGTTGTTCAGTTGAATTTAAGTAAATTTTTGGTTAAGTTGAATTTCTTGGATAGATCCTTGTCAATTCAGTTATTTTTAAAGGTTAAAGAAGTAAGTGACAAATACCTTTCTGCTAGCTATCTATATACTGCCTTCACAGGCCAGCATCTGACAGCACACTAAAGTTTTCAAAGTCAACAAAGCAAATGGTCACGGTGGGGGGCAGCCCTTGGTGCCTTATTGTCTAGGCCCACTTCTCCCTTTTCCACTCTGAAAGTACCAAAGTTGCTGTTAATTTGACACACGTGGTCAGTCAATCGGTTGTTAGAATTAAATTTTTATAAGTAAAATTGGCAATCGTAGTCAAGAGCGACCCGAGGGTTCCCTTTTCAATAGCTACAACACCGAGGTGTAGGAAAGGGCGCTACTCCTTTCCTTGATTGCTCCACTTTACCTGATAATGCTGAGTGCTAAGCAAGGAGATACCAAGTACCATTTTTTTTAGTCTTTAGTATGACTCAACCTGGGATTGAGCCCCAGTCTCCTAGGCCATTGGTGAACACTCTATCCAATTGGCCAATGGGCCAGTAATTTTTATAGTTTGGCTAATATGTGTCATTAGGTTAGTTACTGACTATCTTCCATTATATCATGTGGGCTCCTGCAGTCTTGGTGGATACCATGGCCTGTCATGTCTTCTTGGTGATTGCTGTGATCTCTTGTGGAAAGTTTTGTTAGATGCTTTTACAGAAAATCAGTAGACTCAGCTCAAAGAAAATTCAGACTACTTGTCTTTTATTGCTATTAGTTGAAACTTTGTCAAAAAGAATCTCTTCACTCATTCAGCATCATGACTGTGCTGTAGGTGTTTGGTGGTTGCATTTTTTGCCATGATGAAAAGGATCAAGAATCTATACTTAAGGTGTAATGTATAAAAAAGACACAATCTTTTTACATCACCAAGGACTGTAGAAAAATGTCAGCTGCACATCTGCAGAGGGAGAAAAGAAAACAAACAAACAAGGCCCTCCTGTTGGCTATAAATGGCAACTTGTAATGCCTGAAGACAGGATCCTGTTGGCTGAGTATCGTGTAACCAGGGTGCTAAGTAATCACATGACCTGCAACATTCTTACTTGGGCTAGATAGGCAGTTGGAGATGTCTAATTCGACCAATTCGCTGGTCATGTCAAGCCTTAGCACATATATATATCATAGTCCCAACCATATTCTTCAAGTTGCTCTAATAGCAAACACCCTACTCTTTTTATCTTATCGGTGTTAGAAGGTGGTAGCTGAGGGTCAGCCATGTTGAGAGAAGCAGTAAATGAAAATTATTTCTACCCTGAAATTAATTAAAATTATTTCTACCAATATATTAATACACATGAAATCATATATACAAAAAGCTGTGATTTGGCATTAAATAGCCCATAAGGGTTGATATGCCATTAAACAAAATAACCACCTAACCAACCAACAAACCAATCCTTTTACTGTCAAAATGGTTGAGGAAACTATTTATCCCCCAACCACTTCTTTAAAGTGTATATCATTTAAAAAGTACATTGAAAATGTTGGGCTTTTTTTTAATGGAGATACTTGGTACCAATTTTTTTCTTTTCTTTTCTTTTCTTTCTTTATTTTTTTACATTTACTGTAAAACAAAAAAATGCTAAATGATAGGTGCAAGGAGATAACAAAGGAAATCATCTGTGCAAAATATGTTTACATGCTAAAGTGAGAAAGATGAAGAGATGGTAACTAAAACACAAAGATGTCTAAGAAATATGCTTTTATGTATTTTGTTACATACATATATCCTGCCGGTGATAGAGGTCAGTTTTTGAGCTCAGGTAAAAAGTCATGATTTTCAAAGCAAGCAAGTCATCCCTATTTGAAAGATTGGCACAAAACTTTTTTTCTCCATCTGCTTGGAATACAAATACTGGGGTGACCATTTTGTTGATTGATTAATTGATTGATTTTAATGACATGTTAACCCATCTAGGGTTAGTTAATGCCTAGTGGTTAGGAAATCATATTCATTGTACATTTATATTTACATTTTTGATGTTGTTGTTTCTTTAGAAATTATTTTTACACATTTTTCAGTTGAATGGGAATAATTTTCAAATAGATCTATTTGACTCATAGATGGGACCTTAATTGGTACTATCACTCTAGATCAGAGTGGACCTGGGAGTAATGACAATGAAAGGCTGTTCTACATTCCCCAGATCTTCAAAACTGGAGCCTTACCATCAGATGTCATTTTGTTTCATACTCAGAACACTGCTTTTTAGGAGAAGGGGCTCACTTTTAGGCATAAAATAATACTAGATGTGTTGACATGCCGTTAAAATCAATCAAAAGAAATTCAATCTATCTGTTTATCTAACAATCCACCCATATCTTTTTTCTCTCTTTCTCTGACTTATGATGAAGTTTAAATAAACAAATCCTTACTCCCATCCCATTTTTGATATATGATAATGATCTCAAATGGACAACAACATGATGGACCTTTGATGTTTTCTAGTGCAGGTAGCCTCAAATAAAAAATAATCCTGAGCTGCTGACATCTTCAACAGTCACCATCTGGAGATATGACTGAGAAACTAAGCTAAAATGAACAAGAAGGGTCAGAGACTGCACTCTTTCACCCACACATATGCATACCTCCTTATAAATGCAGGATCCTCCTGTTTTTTTTTTTTTTGAGTCAGTATTTTTATGTCCTTCTACAAGGTCACTTACTGAGAAAGTTTGGATATTCTACAAAAGTGGCTTTTCCTTCTATTGTAACCTAACAAAAGGTTACTGTATGAGGAATAACCAAAATGGAGGTTAGAAATGAAATGGAAATCTTAATAGCACTAACAAAATACAATACTTGCCAACAGCATGAAGAAGGTAACTGCTGCTACTGGTGACTGCTTATTATACTTTCCTGATTTGCCATAATTCCCACCAACTGGACAAGTTTAGCACAAGGCCTTTTTTAAGGTGGGTCCAGGCATAGGGCCATAGCCCAGACATGCCTAGCAACTCCAAAAATGCCTCAGGCCCCATCAGCATTCCTTTAAAAAAGAGCACCTCAGGTGCCAGGTAACCTAGCCCCTCCAAAGAGCACCTCAGGTGCCAGGTAATCTAGCCCCTCCAAAGAGGATTAGAGCCTGGGGGATGGCCCCCTGAGGCTCAAAGAGGGTTGGTCGCGTGACGTGAATGCTGGGCTTTTCCAGCACCCATGTCAAGCAGCTTTGACCAAGTGAAACACCACAGCCAAAAGCAGTTAGTATATTCCCCACCTTCACAATAGTGTCCAACAAAGGCAGACTTGGGGCCAAAAGGCCCTTGGCTTCAGCTGAGCCACCTTCAGGTGGGCAATCTACAACATTGACACCTTTGTCCCCCTTGTATAGCACTGGACCTTGCTGTCTAGTTTAAGCTATAATCAGGTATACATGCCTGGACCCAGATTTGGGTTCAAGCCCAGCGAGGCTCATCAGGCCCACATTGCACTAAGTAGGCCAATGACCAGCATAGACCAACAGGGCCCAAGCCTCGGCTCGTACCCGACCTTCCCCTCCCTTAATCCCCACTATAATCGACCTTTGGGTCATTGACCTTGAGTCAAGTCCTGTCTGGTGGGAGACAGAGATAAATATACCCTTCACAATAGTGTCTAATGTATTTATGAGGAATGATACCTATTAATGTTCATAAGTTGGGCGACTTAAACAGGATGAAGCCAAAAACAACCAGCCAAAAGAAAGGGATTTTCTTTTATTCTCCTCCCAAGAGTATATATTATACCTTTCACTATTCATGATAAAAGTTGAATTGTTTATTATATCTTTCACTTGTGTCGTCTATCTTTGATTGTGGATTCCACAATCATCAGAAATAATACTAGGAAAGAAGATCTACCTTACACACTCGGAGTCCTTGTATGCCACATCATAACTGGCATAACAGCACAAAATAATGTAATTTTCAGTTCAATCGGCAACTTAATAATAATAATAATAATAGTGAGATAACTGCATATGTACTTACACCAATAACTATAATTTTGCAAAGGAGATAACAATTAAAAGCTAATTATAGAGTATTTCTCCTTATTTATCTATTTGCAATTATAATATAAATTCCACAATAAGGATGTGAATTGACATACTTGTGAAGGGAGCTTTAGAAATTTAATTAAAACTGCTATGAACATAAGTTTAAAACTGTAATCTGTAAGCATCATCATTATCATCAAGCAAACTGACAACTCGGATTCCTTTGGCAGACTCTCTCTCCTTCTGTCTGTCTGTCTCTCTCTTGCTTACCATCCCTATGATAGATCATCTAGATGGCATCCAGTGTCAGCACAGAGCTGGTTGATGCAAGTTTTTGATGGTCAGCTAACAGAGGAGTCCATAGAAGAACATCATTTATGAGTTTGGGAACTAAAGTTTAACTGTTCAGTTAAAAAAGAAGAAAATGACTGAAACTTAGTTGAGGAATGTAAATATTACATTTCTATATAATTTTTGTACCTTCTTTCAGACATTTCCTCAGTGGAAATACAGGATATTCTGGACAAATACCAAAATATTGAATACTACAGGATTTACACTCCTACATTTTTAGACAGTCAGCAAAGAGCACATAGAAGGATCCAAAAGTCACTTGTAAAGACCTTGTTCCCCAAAAAATAGTTAGGTGGTAAAATGAATTAAGTAGTTTTGGGAACCTGGTTGGACAGAGTAGTCACATGCTAATGTCTTCAACTACGTCCATGTGTTTGGATTTCCAAAGGAATTTGTTCCATGCTCTCTAGTCTCAGAGATTTGCCACACACAACTTCAGACTTGCAGCTGAAAATGGGAGAACATATAGCCAGCAAAAATACATTCATAGCCATATAGAAATTAGTATATTTACTATCCTTCAATATACTAAACTTCTCATAAACATTAATATCGCCTCATACATATAGACGACTACACATTCAGCCAGCAGGCAGATACTTATACTGCTGCTATGTACATTTTAGTTTTCATGCGTACATACACAAACACACACACACACACACATATATGTAAGTAGGATTTGTTCACTTTTTTACTCATTTTGTCTTGATGGCAAACACATG
This sequence comes from Sepioteuthis lessoniana, assembly GCA_963585895.1. Taxonomy (NCBI): domain Eukaryota; kingdom Metazoa; phylum Mollusca; class Cephalopoda; order Myopsida; family Loliginidae; genus Sepioteuthis; species Sepioteuthis lessoniana. Next base: position 312,775 of record CAUZXS010000319.1, on the reverse strand, counting down.
TTTTGACCAACACTCACTACCATTTCAGCTAATGTATTTGTATTATACACACCCACACACATAAATACCTAACAAATATATTTGCATATTGCTACTTTGTATTAACTTTTCCTAGTTTGTTTTGTTTTATAAAAAAATGTTTGTTTAACATTCTCATTGTTGTTAAATTTTTTTTGTCTGCGTTGTTCATATTCTTTGTGTTGTAGATTGTGGAAATGAAACTTGGAGTTTTGTTTCCAACAAAACTTCGAGAACTAAACCATCACCCCATAAGTAGTGACCACTAACATTCGAATATCCACAGTACAAAAGTTTTTAGCTCCCTTTGAAATTTAAAGCTGACAAGTAAATATTGTGTATATAGCCTTCTATAATTTAAAGTAAAACTAAATACACTCAACTGCATAACATTTATTTTTTATGTCTTAATGAATTCAGTCAATTTGGATTGTCAAAAACTTCCACTTTGCCAAATATTTTTCGATTATGTATTCATTGTTAAGAAATAAACAAAAATATCTCATTTTAAGGTTTGTTTTTTAAAGAAATACAAGGCAACTTAAAAACTTTTTGCCCATAGTTTGTGAGTATATATATATATATATATATATACGTATGTACATACATACACATACAAACAAGATAGATAGATAGATAGATAGTGTTTGTGTGTGTGTGTATGTGTGTGCATGTGGGTATGGATGTGTGTGTGTATATATATATATATATATATATATAAGGCTATAGGTAATCTAAAGTATTTTATCAGCTATGGCATCTAAAATATTAGTAGTGCATCAATACCCCAAGCAAAAACACTTTTATAACTTGTTACACAACTTTTTTCTAAAGATTAGGCAACATTACAAAAGAAGTTAATGTCTTTGACCAAAATTGCAGGTTCACATTCACCACAAATATCTAAAATTAGAATCTTCATACCATTTTCTAGTATAGAAATCAGTTTTCTTTTCCAATTTTTGAAAAATCCAATTACAGTTCTTATCTGTTTCTCTTTTATACTTGATTATAATTCTATTTATTCAAATATTTTTTCTTTCCTTTATTTTGGCTTTGCTTAAAACATAAATGCACTCCCTAACGTCGACACTAATGAACCAAGGTCATATCAGTAACAAGTGAATATGGCCTATTTCAATAAGTTTTATCAGGAAATCATTATTACTAAAAATCTACTTATTGTTTTTTATTGAATGCCAATAACATATTTTTGAATGAAATGTTTCTATGTGTCAACAGCTAATTCACTTGGTACTTAGTATCTACTTGTATTAAGAGTCATAAGTAAGTAGTTATAAACAATGCATTAAAGAAAATATACAACCATGTGTATGACCCACAATAGTGGAATGTGACTTATATACAGAGGAATACAGGCGAGAAGTGGTACCAGACAGTTAATGAGAAGTCATCAGATTTATCTTAAAAATGTTTACATCGCATCCCTGCCAAAGGTAGGTACAACACAAGGAGATTCTTAAAGCAGAGATTTTCCTATATATATATATATATGGGAACATATATATATATATATATATATATATATATATGTTGAATCATTAAGTCTGTAACTCGACACATTGCAGCTAAATACTGAAACTTTCCCTGTTGGATCTAATTTTTCAGCATTTGTATATATATATATATATATATATATATATATATATATATATATATATACGTGGTGCATTCAATAAGTTTCAATAAGCATTTAAAATTGTTGTAGACTCTTGAAAATTCACTATGTTATTGGTATACATCTTATGAGATGACTGACCAATTTTTATGATTTCAGCTTCAAATGAATAGCTATAACAGCAATTGGAATACACCCTACTAAAGCCTGATTGTCACGGCTGGCGAATTTCAAAAATGCAATCTGACACTTTAGAAAAATGATATGCAATAAAATTGTGTTTTAAACTTGGAAAAAATGCCACAGAAACGTATAGAATACTTCAAACTGCTTTTCGACCATCTTGCATGAATCGAGCATCAGTTTTGGAGTGGCATAAGAGATTCAAAGAAGGCAGGGAGTCTGTGAGGGATGATGAGAGGTGTGGGAGAACTAAGGAAGTCAATACACCAGAGTTGATTGGCCAAAGCATTAGGGTTAGAGCTAGGGTTACTATGTTGAGGTTTTAAGGGAGTTCAGGAAGAGATTCCTTGGGAAGAGGCCAGCACTCTTCAAATTGGGTCAGTGGCATTTCTACCAGGACAATGCTCCAGTTCACAACTCCATCCTTGTCACAGACTATTTGACCAAGATGGGCATCAAAACAGTTCATCACCCTCCCTAGAGTCCAGACCTTGCTCCCTGTGACTTTTGCTTATTTTAGAGAATAAGCAAAAGTCACAGGGAGCAAGGTCTGGACTCTAGTTATGAGACAATTGAGGAGATGAAAGAGGCTGTGATGAAGGTCATTGACATGCTCACACAAGGACTTCCATGGGGCCTTCCAGAAGTTGTTGGAGCAGTACAAGTGCATTGCAGCCAGAGGAGATTACTTTGAAGGGGACTAGAGTTTCATGTGTGTGCTATCAATGAAAGTGGCCATACGAAAAAAGTCTGGAAACTTATTTAATGATCCTCGTACATATGAATACTTATATATATATACATACATATATGTCATATATATATATATATATATATATATACCCAGACTAACCCACCCACACACTTGCCCAGTCAGCTGGGGCTGTAGAATACACTGACTGCACCTCTGCAGAGAGGTAAGACCCCCCCTAACGAGTGTCCAGGATATGACACTAAACAATCTGATGGTGATGTTCCAGCAGTGCTGGAGCTTTGGGGAATGTGGAGTACCCCTTCATTGCCATTGCTCCCAGGTCCACTCTGGCCCGGAGTGGTAGCACCTGATAGGGCCCTATCTATGGGTTAAATAGAACTAACAGCATACTTATGCTAAAATGAATTGAGTAAACTGAATAGCTTAAAATAGAAACGTTTTTGACAATTAAACCGTACTTACACTTAAACTGCGTGCTTATGCTTAACTGAATTATTTCAAATAGAACTGTTTTTTGACATTAAAACTATATTCACACTTAACTGAATTATTACATATAACTGCTTAAATACTTTGAAATGGAAATGTTTTTGACAATTAAACTGTGAACTTATGCTAAACTGAACTGTTTTTCAATAGAACAGATTATTTACATAAAAATGGATTTGGCGTTAAATAACCTACAAAGGTTGATATGCCATAAAACCAAACAAACCAAACCAAACACCCACACACATTGATATTCACACACACACACACACACACACACACACACACACACACACATTTTTAAGAGTCATTTAATTAAGAAGGTGAATTTTTTGAAAAAAGCAAAACAAATGTTTTTTGCAGAATTTTTTTCCATAGATGTAAATTCTGCATTGTTTGGAATTGGTTTATAGCAAAAATTATTTTAATCTCACAAAAATATTTGTTTTGAGGCTATTTAAAATGGTGGCAGATCAAACAGAGTGCTCCAAGCTTGAACAGTGGTCTGTCATCAAATTTTTGTTGGCTGAAAAGTATAAACCAAATAGAATTGACAGAAGAATGTGTGATGCGTATGGCCAAGCATATTTTAATAAAAAAAAAATCTTTGCTAATGTGAAAAATTGTTTAACAGTCAAAATAGTATTCAAAATGAAGACAGACCGCTTAATCCTCCCATTATGGTTTACAGGAGAGTTACAATAGCAGATATTTCTGAACAATTGGGACTTTCCGAAGTGTATTTCCAGACATGTTTCAAGTCATGAAATCACCACACAAGACTAAATTAAATTAGTGAAAACGACAGATAAACAACCACAACATGGCCACTTACTGCATGTTTATTTTCTCGGAAAAATACAGCAAAAGAGGACAGAACCCTGAGAGTGCCCTCTCTTTACCAGGGGCCATAATCTGTATATATCTATTGTAATATTTAACACTTTCTGTGAGTACAATACTCAAAATTGTGCATGATGACCTTCCTTTTTCTAAGATCGGTTGTTGTTGGGTTCCTAAAATGTTGAAACCAGACCTTGTATTATAGTAAGAACATTTGAAACCATCAGTCAGTTTGGTTGCTAACAGCTACTACACTCTCCTTTCAGTTCAGGTTTAGTCTCCTTTAATTTCTGTTTGATTTTCTCAAAGAATTTCTATTTGGAACAAAGTTTTCAAGTGATGATGAAATGAAGAGTACAATAAGCAAAGGGCTCTGAGGCGATGATTGGATGCTACTTCTAGTAATTAGCATATGTGTATTAATAGATCTTATGTATCAGCTTACTATGTAAGTTAGCGGGAGAGATTGGTATTTGATGGTGGAACCAAGACTAATTACAAACAACTAAAATCCTTACTTGAAATATCATAACAATGTGGCATCTAGATAAACCATCATCATCATCACATCACGCCATCAGCACATATCTCCCTGACCCTCTCTCACCACTCCTCCCTATCATCCATTGCTTCCGGCAAGTCTTCAGGGTTACACCCCGTATCAGCACAGAGCTGCTGTATGTAGGTTTGAGCTGGTCGTCCTGCCTTTGCTTGTCCATGTGAAGGAGTCCAAAGGAGTACATCACTTATGAGCTCGTCCCTACTTCTCCAGCAGTGTCCTGTATGTCTGGTTCATCTAACTTGGATAATTTTTGTGATGGGTGGTAGGTGGCTCTACAGCTGCTGTTTTGTGGAGTGCTGCCTCCATGACTTGTTCAATATTGCTCGCAGCATTCTTGTGTAGTTACCATCAAACTCTTTCTTAGTTAGCGTCCATGTAGTGCATCCATAGAGTAGTATCGAAATGACCACTGCTTGGAAGAAACTGCCTTTTATTTTATCATTCAGGTCTGACTTCCATATGACCGATAGCTTATAAATAGAAATAGCTGTCCATTCTTTTACTAGTCGCGTGTTGATGTCTGTCTCAGTTGATGAGACACTGCTCCCTAGGTAGGTGAATTTGTCTACTAGTTTCAGAGAGCTACCGTCTTGTGTGCATTGACATGGAGACCTATGCCTGCAGCTGCTCATTCCAGACTATGTAATAGGATTTTAGCTTGGGATTAGGATAGAATGTTTTTCTATCCATACCAGAGCAAAGAAACTCAAGGATAACAAAAGAATAATGATGTGAAAATGAAATCACCATCTTATTACTTTCTACAGTCACTTTAAAAGTAATAATAAAGATTTCCATTATGATATGTATATTTTAGAGGATTAGAAGAACTGACGTTTGATCAAATCAAGGAGTTTATTCTAGACCCATGAATGTTGATTGCCCAGTTGGCTGGGGTTGTAGAATACACCAATTGCACCTCTGCTGAGGGGTAAGAGCCCCCCACTAATGAGTGTTCTGCATATGACACTAAACAATCTGATGATGAGGTTCCAGTAATGCTGGAGCTTTGAAGAATGCAGAGCACCCATTCATTGCTATCACTCCCAGGTCCACTCAGGCCCAGAGTTGTAGCACTTGATAAGGTCCTATCGATGGGTCAAATAGAACTAAACTGCATACTTATGCTAAACTGAATTACTTGAAATTAAACTGTTTTTGACATGGAAACGGTACTTAACTAAACTGAATTGTTTGAAAAAGCACTGTTTTTGACATTGAAACTGTACTTATGCAAAACTGAATTGTTTTAAAAAGAGTAGTTTTGACATTAAACTGTGTGTAAACAAAATCTATACTTATACTAAACTGAATTGTTTGAATTAGAACTGTTTGACTGAACTGAACTGTTTGAAAAAGAACTGATTATTTGTATAAAAATGGATTTGGCATTAAATAACCTAAAAAGGTTGATATGCCATAAAACCCAAACAATCAACCAACCAACCAGCCATGAAGGTTGATATGGCATTAAAGAAAGAAATCAAAACAAACTTTACAAAAAAATTACCTAAGACAGAGTGTAGGCATCATATTAATGCTAGGAGTTAAAGTAGCTTAGCTCTTTGCTTGTGTTCCCTCCTCCTGGCCTGGATAGCAATTGTACTTTACCTTTCAAAGAGTTCACTGCTCTCATGGATGGTGAGGGTCCATGATTTATGGTCTGCCACTTCTATTTCCAAAGTCTGATACTTGTGACTTTCAGTGTCTTTGATTTTTATTGCATTTTTATCCAAGCTTACTGAATAGTGTTGTATAGCCACATACATATACATAATACACGCGGAACATAATCAAACATAATGACGAACTTCAATGAATGAACGAACACACTTCTTTATAAAAATATATCTCTCACACTTTATTCTCGAAAGGGTTGAGGTTCGTGGTGTGTGAGAGATGAGTTGGAGATGAGGACAGACTGCTATATTGACCCCAAGTTCTTCTGACCATAGCAGCACTTCTTCCTCATCTTGGCTGGGTTGCTCAATCATGGGTCACTGCAAGCTGCAAGCCCTCAGTCGGCAAGCTGATTCTCACACTGGCATCTTGTCCCCGACTGACTCAAGCCGTCTGTGTGCTGGTTATATTATTGTTTAACGCCCACCTGCTTCTGCTGTTCTTCTGCTTATTTACACAGGTGCATCTCTTGATTGACGGCTTGGTCGAGGGTCAATATGTTACAATAGAACCTGCTATAATATACTGTATTGGCTCTTTAATATTTTGCTTGTTTAATGTAGAACAGGAACTTAGAATATTATGACTGTATTCTCAGTAGCGGGGTAAGACTTCCCTGAAAGAGATGTCCTGGGTACGACACTAACTTACATCCAGTAGTGAGGCATTAGTTCTGAAGCCCTGTGGAGTATGGTGTACCGCTTCAATGCTATGACTCCCAGGTACTCTCTGATACTTGAAACCATATTACTGTGAGCAAATTATTAGTATGAGGTAGGAGTATTTGATACCATATAATTGTGTGCGAACAAATGATAATTATTTTTAGATAGTAATAGTTACATTAGGCTCATTGGCCTAGTGGGTAGAATGTTCGCAAATGGTCTGGGAGACCGGGGTTCAATCCCAGGTCACATCATACCAAAGACTTTAAAAATGGTACTGTATACCACCTTGCTTTACACTCAGTAATATGAGATACATATCAAGGGTAAAGTGGAGCAATCAAGTGAAAGTAGTAGCTCCCTACCCTACACCTTGATGTAGTAGCTATTGAAAAGGGAGCCTTCTGGTCGCCCTCGACTAAGGTCGCCAACTTTATAACTGTTTGAATTATTAATAGTATTAGATAAAAATACTTGAAACTGTATAATTGTGTGCAAATTATTTGTTAGGAATACTTGAAACCATGTCACTGTGTGCAAACAAATGATTATAGACAAATAAAGTGCAGTTTCTGTTGCTTGCTTGTATTTTATGGCATATCAACCCTTCTAGGTTATTTAATACCAGATCCTGTTTATACATTTATATTTCAAATACATATGATTTGTAAACAAATAGTTTAAAGGTAACATTTTTAAAGAACCAGAGTACATTTTTTTGCGTACAGTTAAATGGTTCCAAGTATTGCTATCTAATACAAATTAAATTTAACATCAGACATTTGTTTATACATAGTTAAATGGTTTCGAGTCTAGTAAATGTTTTAATGGTTCTATTTGAGCCCTAGATGGCATCATAACAGACACAACAACTCCAAGTCAGAGTGGACCTGGGAGTAATGGCAATGAAAGGTTACTCTACATTCTCCAAAGCTCCACGACTGAAATCTCACCATCAGATAGTTTAGTCTCATATCAAGGACACTCATTGTGGGGAGTGGTGGGGGGACTTACCCCTTTGCAGAAATGCAGTTGGCATATTCTACAGCCCCAGATGACTGAGCTGAAAGTGAAGTTTTAAAAAATACAGTGGAATATTGAAAATATACTTAGGATTGCAATCAAACATTTAAAAATGCATCCTAATTTTGGCATTAAGTAACTTATAAGGAGTTGATATGCTATTAAATAAATAAATAAAACAAGGTCTTCTTTTATGCTTATAGCATGAAAAAGACAACCAGCAAGGTAAGATGAAAAAAGTTCAAACTTACTGTAGGAATACATGTTCTTTTTTGTTGTTCTTTTTGTTGTATAGCCACATAATACATATACATGCATGCAGAATAATAATGATGACACAATAAAGACGAGCGACACAGTTCTTTAGAAAAATATACCTCTCACTTTATTTGAAAGGGTTGTGTGTGAGAGGGAGTTGGAGACCAAACAGAACTGCAACATATTGACCCCCACTCTTATGGCCATAACAGCGTTTCTTTCCTGTTCTCCTGGGCTGCTCAACCGGAGGCCTAGGAGCCCAGCCTCTCTGAGACATGTTCCTCATTCCAGCATCTTCTCTCCAACTGATTGAACTTCCTGTGCACCGAGTTATATAATAATTTGATGCCCACTCTTCTTCCTGCGAGCGTCAAAATTTCGCACTCAATTCAACCCATCCACAGTCAAGGTTATATCCTGATATTCCTCGACCAGATGCACCTGTTATTTACACAGGTGCATTTCCTATTTTGACAGCTTGGCCAGGTCGGAGGTCAATATACAACATTTTCGGGTATGACATATTTGTTATCTCAACAGTTCACAAAAAAGCTGTTTGTCTGGTACAAAGATTACTTTGCACAATCATTTCAGGTGTCTCTACCTAGCTACATCTCGAACATGCAACCCTCACTGTATATAGCGAGTTTGTACTCCAGTCGCGCTATTACATTCACTTTTGGGCAATTACCCTTAGGAAAGGTATGAACCCCCTTATCCTCTCAGCTATGGGTTATATAGTATCACTACTGTTAGGGGTGTTCTCATGGTGTCCTCGTGGTGTAATTGTTAAAGCGATGGACTGCGAAATCGTAGTAAGCAAGTTCAAACTCCAGTCACACTATTACATTCACTTTCGGGCAAATACCCTTGGGAAAGGTATGAACCCTCTTATCCTCTCAGCTATAGGTTAAATAATACCACTACTGTTCTTCTAGGAGAATGGATTTGGCATTATATAACCTACAAAGGTTGATATGCCATTAAACAAAGAAACCAAACCAAACCAATATTCACTTTCGGATAAATACCCTTGGGAAAGGTATGAACTCCCTTATCCTCCCAGCTATGGGTTAAATAGTACCACTACTGTTCTTCTAGGAGAGTAGCTTTGGCATTGAATAGCCTGCAAGGTTTGATATGCCATTAAACAAAGAAACTAAACCAAACCAAAACCATCAGGTACTCATTCTCATCTCTATGATTTCCAAATCACATGTCATTTCTGGCAACTCCTTAGTCTTCTCAGTGACTTTATACAACTTTTCCCCGCTAATCTATATAGTAGAATATCCACAAAAATACCACCAAAAAAATAATATGGAGGAAGAAACCTCCTCGGAGAAAAAATAATCTTTTTGTGTTTCAGGAAATGATTAATTTCTCTAACACTATATATTTTAGGCAACACAAATGAATAACGAAACTTCTTTTAAACAACACAACAAAGAAAGGTTTATTATAGTAGCAGGCATAAAGGAGTGAGAGTGAGAAAGTGTCCCTTTGGTGTCGCTGGTCAGTATGTTGGTCCTTGGTGTGTAGGAAGCGTGTTTGAAGCTAGCAGCGAGTGAAGGGTTCCAAGTGGAATCAGTGGCAGTCATGTGAGAGAGAGATGTGTTTCTGCTGCTAGCTCAAGGCTCTCTGACTTTGTCCGTTCTACCAAAAGGGACTAGAAAAATAGTTCTTGAGAGGAAGAAGGAATTAATGCGCTCTGCCAGTTGATTGGTCAGTCAGTGACTGACTCTCTTAGCAGAGGCATTGATTTGCGAAAGGAAATAGATTTGTGGCTGCTACAATCTCACCAAAATTCTAAACATAAAAAGCTTAAAAATCCCATTCAAACTGTATTTAAAAAGTTACAATCTTATTAGGGTGAGTCAAAAGTTTTGCAATATTTTAGTAAGTGCCAGTTTGCAGCATGTATATCATTTGCCCGAAGCAGTTCAAGCTTTGGAACATACTTGCTGTGGTACTATTTACCCAACCCCTCCGCTCGGGCAGGATATGACACAAGGTCAATTTTTAAGCAGAGTTTAACAGGTTTGAATTCAGAGTTTTCCTTCTCCTAGACTAGTTGCCTAACCAAGGCTGAAGAACCTAGTCTGTCCTACTATTTACCCATAGCTGGAGGGAGAATAATTGGATTCATACCTTTCCCAAGGGTATTAGTGCTATGTGAAATGCAATCAGTCTCGTCCAGGATTTGAACTTGTATCGCCGTGTTCATTTCCTACGGCGATAACGACTACACCACGGGCACCTCCACATACTTGCTGTGGATATTAGTATCATGGTAGTTGGTGTGCTGACATGTTGGGCATTGCTTCACTCCATGTGTCAATCGAAAGCCACACAGATGAATATGCAATGTAGTCTAAATCAGGAACTTATGTTTAATTAGTTCAAACTGGGTCATAATGCAACCAAATCATTTGTGTATGAAAGGAGAAGGATTGGTTTCTTTGTTTAATGGCATATCAACTCTTTGTAGGTTATTTAATGCCAAAGCCATTCTCCAGGAGGAACAGTAGTGGTACTATTTAACCCATAGGATAAGGGGGGTTATAACTTTCCCAAGGCTATTTGCCTGAAAGTGAACGTAATAGCGCGACTGGAGTACGAACTCGCTTACTACGATTCCGCAGTCCATCGCTTTAACCATTATACCATGAGGACCCTCCCCCATGAAAGGTGAAGATGCAGTTGATCACAGTTCAATATCCAGATGGTCCAAGAAATTTTTGATCAGTTTGCAAGAACCTTGATGATCAGGCAAGATCAGGTAAACATAAAACTGTGAATTCTGAGGCTGTGCTCCAAACCATAGATGCAAATCCAGCAAGAAGCAATTGGAGAGTATCAGGCGAGCTTGGCCTCTCACAATCCAATGCAGTTCATCACCTTTATGACCTTGACAAAAGCATTCAGAATGGCTGAATTGTGCCTGATGTTACAAAAATATTGCAAAACTTTTGACTCATGCTAAAGAATGTCCTATGAAAAATCTATAAGTGATCAATCTTCAAAGCTGTTAACAATATGAATAATGTAAGTTGTTGCATCTCTGCACTTTTCTCTGTACTTCTACTGCATTGTTGAAGGATGATCAGCACAAAATTTACAATGCTTACTCTTCCTAAAAGCTTTTTTTAAAAAGACCCAAATATTCAGATGGGAACATCCAGAACTTAATTGAATACTTCTTGTAGAAATCACCACTCTAATGGGCGGTAACCCAATACCGAACATGTAACATATTAAGCAAGCCAATGTATACACACACTAATATACCCATTCACTGGACCAGCAGCCAATCAGCGTCCAGAGAATGGACTTTGCCACTTGAGAGCAACAGAATGCCCTAATGTCCATATAATCTCACCTCAAGTCGTAGCATTGCTTTTTACGCAAACGAGTATTTACTCACTGCTAACGAGCATTATGAACGAATTCCAACAGACCAGTACCAACCTTTGATGGCATCGTTGATCTTTGGGAGATTACTTTGAAATTTCATATATTTCATATATTGTAGGTGTAGTAGAAGGGGGTAGTGGTGGATGGTATGCCTCCTCAGCAACAGAAAGAAAAGAGTCTCTCATAAGCAATTGTACAACGGAAGGAAATGGATTCCGGGATTTGTTTTCCCTACTGTTGTATCCTCAGACAATTGGGTAGCCTCAGTTGACTAAAGGTAACAACACATGCGCCTAGCAGCCCTTCCTCAGTATACCTCTGATCAATTCGTTCACTCTGTCAGTCAAAAAGCCGTCCGCAAAGAACAACAATGACCACTCCTGCAGCTGGCATGCTCTTTTATACAAATTCCGGCATAAGAAATTTACATATGCAGTATGTTTCTTCTCGCGAGACTCAAGATTGATCCACTATAACTTCTGCCTTCGGAAGTGAACATATTTTCTACTGCCCGACACACAGGGCACAATCTTTGATCAAGGAGGTAAGTTTCTTCTCCCGCTACAGTAGGTCTTAACCCTTTCTGTTTGGTCACCTTATGAAGATATCCCCAAAGAAATCACGGATGAAATTTTCATCTTTTCATCAGCAAATACTTCAAATACATAATGTATGTACTTATCTACTCCCCTAACCCATAAATGTTGATATGCCATAAAACAAAGAAACCAAACCAAATCAAACCAAACCTATGGATTAAATACTGTCAGTACTGTCCTTCTACAAGGATAGCTTTGGCATTAAATAACCCACAAAGATTGATATGCCATAAAACAAAGAAACCAAGCCAAAACAAACCTAACCTCACCGCTCTTAGAAGAATTAGATAAAAAAGTCAATTTTTTTTAGTTGATAGGGATTCAGAGATTTTTCTTTTCTGAGACAGGCTGTCATACCTAAGGAAAAAAGCCTGGTGTGTCCTATTATTTACCCATAACTGAGGGAAGAGATGGATTCCTGTCTTTCTCAAAAGCATTAGCTCAAAGTGAAATGCTAACAGCCTTGCTCAGGATTTGAACTTGAGTTGTTGAATGCATTTTTTATGCAACACATTAAAATGACCTTGCATCAAATCTAACCTGGTGGGAGGTCAGATAAATTCTTGCAATGCACTTCCATACAAGTACATGATGTAGTGGGCAAAAAGCTAAGACAGATTTCTACTGTATTCTTTTTAATTTGTGCTCTAAGAAATTTTTTACTTCAGTTTTTTTTCCCTCAAGGGTTTTTCTCTGGGGGTTCTTTTCCTAGACTCACAGTGTAGTCCCAGCCATAGGAAATTGCACAAGAACGTTTAAATTTAGATAAATCATCTGTTGATAATAATGCTTCAATTCTCATGATAAACTTGTAATTTTTCATAAACAAATCATCGTTTTTCTTAGGAAAACTTTTTTTATAAACAATATTTAACCTCTTACCTGCTGGGTATATTTCCTTTTATATAAGAGCAAAACATCTGTGGCAATGACATCTGCTGTACCTGTCTTCAATAAAACATTTATTGTATTATTCATAATTTGAAGGATCATCTTGATTTTTAGCTCACATGTCTGGTTGTGAGGGAGCATTCGACACTCATATACCCAATAGGTAAAGGTTTAAATTTAATTTGAAATAAGGTTAAGCACTTATATCTAAATGTTAGGTGTGTCAATGCTAATTGTGAGTCATTTGGCATGAAACTGTTGCCATGGGCAAATACTCTTCTGCCCCCTTCCTACCTTTGCTTCTGTTGGGATAGCAGAAATCTTGTTTTTAATGGTTAAGAAAAACATACAGGCTTCTAAAAAATGGTCCACAGCAGTTCTCCTGAATGAGTTGAAAATATTTGAAGTGTTTTTTTAATAAGTTTTTGTTATCCTGATTTTATTTGTAAACTATTTGATTTAAAGAAAGAAGACAGACACTTCAGAAACATTATGCATTGCAATAAGATACAGCACTTGCAAAGGTATATTGTTGAAATTTCAGTTCTTTAAAAAAGACTGATTTTTACAAAAGGCACTTTTTATCCCGATGTAATAACAGAATTAAAATACTTTTTTGGTCGATTGAGGAAATTTTAACAACAAGCATATTCCTTTAGCGGTCTGTAGTCTTTAAGAGAACTAAGTTAAAATTATAATACACTTATCTGTGGTTGTCCTTTTGTCTTTATGTATATTTTCTGGTTATGTTTAAGACTGTTTTAAGAGGGCTGTAGACGTTTGGTTTTCGTAGGGCTCAAAATTGTCTTCAGGGTTCTGTTTGTAGAGTTGGGTGGTCTGCTAACACCCTTTGTTCCCAGGCTCTCTTTTTCCACGTCTCGCCTCGAGGAGATCCTTGTTGCTTCTGTTCCATGGAGACCCTATTCGTTTCTGCCTCTGAAGACCCTATTCACTTCTCCGTGCCCAAGTCACATGCTCAAGTGCTTCCGTCTGGCCTTCTCCCTCTACCCTCGGCCTCTTTTATATCTGGGTACACAGCCATCTAGAGGATAACTCGTAATTTTCTTATTCAATGCTCACTCAAAACTCTTCAGTTGCTATTAAATATTGTATCTGTTTTTAGTACAATGGCAACTGAGTTCTATAAAGAAACATTTTTAAAATATGAGTGACACTAAAGAGATTTATTGATTTAAATATTTTTGTTTTTGTCTGGATTGTTAGTTCTAACTTGGCAATTATGCAATGGAATTATTTTCTGTGCTTAAAGAACTGCCTACAAATCTAATTAGTCATATCTAAGTAAATGAGAATAATTATTTTAGTTAGAGAAATAATCTGTGTTTTGGACTAGTAAAGAGTTCGGAAGAATAACACAACTCAGATTTGAACAAAGTATATTAACGAAGTATAATACAACATATATACAAAGTGTTAGAAGTCGGTCTGACTGCCAAGTGTTTGCTGGAAATAAGTATCGTGCCTGGTATTCATAGTCACGGTAGAGTTCATTACCAACCACAGGTTGGGTACCATAACAATTTTTTAATTTTTTCTTTTGAAATTAAGATGTTTAGGTTCTTATATCTTGCTGCACAATGCCTTCCCTCTG